>JADNRX010000420.1:0-44990 GCA_015501595.1 Hymenopellis radicata
CCCGCGGTAACGTCTGCTGTCCGCACTTCCAAAAGAAGTAGACAAGCGTTTCCCGCGGCAGCTCCCCCCTGGATCGGCACCAACAGCAAACATCCGCCGCCACCGAAGCACTTTAAACCCAAAGATATTCATGCAGCTTCACCGCAAGGTGCCGCAGGACCAAAGACCTTCTTCAACGGGTGCGATATTCCTTGTTTGAATTCGTTTTAATCCTAATATTCCGTAGGCATGGGTCAAGGCCGTTAGATTCGACGTTACAGTCATACTGTTCGATTGTGGCAACTTCGTTCGAATTGGTATTAGACACCGAGAAACCCAGACTCTCTTTTTAACTCCTCTGATTGACGTCTGTGACCCGGAGTCGTCATACGGTAAACTCAATGATTGGTCTTCATTTGTGCATCTTCCAAGATATCTTTGCTCGACGCCCAGTCCTGGATGCGCCCGTCGCCGAGCAGCCGCAGTCAGGCGCTTCGGGTTCGAACAAACGAAGCGCCGACCACGTCTCTCGGGAATCCTCGCCCAAACGTGGACGTCAAACCGAAGGTATCTCGCAACGAGCTCGAGTAGGTCCTGATACTATTGCGCCGGCACTATTTGACCTTTTGCTCATTGTCTCAGCGTCCGTCAACGACTTCGCGTGCATCGCGAATCCAGGATCGAATCAACCAGCCTAAAGAGTCGCGCCAAGGCACAAAACACCGCCGAAGGATTTGCGCGTCGTACGTTTATTCGAGTTAAGATGTCGCATCCACGTTTCTAACATGAACCATAGCGCACGCATGGCTATTTTGAGACACATCCTGTGCTTGCAGTGTATCTTCAGTACGGACACTATAATTCTCCAACTCCTCAGGTCTTCTTGCGCCGGACCATCCGGCTCGAAGATGTACAAGGCCGCTACATGTCTTCCTATCATCCTGACCTCGAAACTCGGCCGCGGAGCTACAGGAAAGGCGTACACGGCAGTTCTAGGACCGGGCTACGACAATTTGCCTGTAGTCGCTTGGTCGTCAAGCTTGCAGACACGAAGGACAGTCTCCAGTCTCTTCGTCATGAATATGACGTGTACTGTCACCTTCAGTCCCTCTGGGGTTCATGGCATACCTTACGTTTTTGGTTATTATCAGGACAGCACCCGTGGGCTCGGTGTCCTTGTCCTGCATGACGTCGGAAACCCGCTAGGTCGACGAAATGGATAGTAATAGAAGGATCAAATTCTCGTCTCCTGAACGGTGAGCTGACACTCAGTTTGTCTGCAAGTCGCTAAATTCAAGTCCAGGTCATCTCTGAAGCGAATCCTCAAAGCCATTCATTCTAAGGGCGTCCTGCACCGTGATCTACGCTCTTGGAATATGATGTGCAATCAACACGGCGAGGTGTCCATTATCGATTTTGATCGTGCCAGCCTCAAGGCTTCGAAGGAGGAATTCTCCAAAGAATTAGCTCGCTTGACGCGGTTCCTGGATGGCGAATTTGTTGATGAAGAGGCTGTTTATTGGATCTCACGATATTCCGTCCGACATCGAGGAGCGTATCGTGAACCCATCCACCTCCACTTGAAATCTTATCGGCGTCTATGTTGTAGCTTGACTATATTGACTATAACGTTATCTCCGTATTTCAAACTAGCATACTACATTCGAAGAGAAACACTACATGGATTTCCTAACGGTATCAAGTAAGGCTTTCAATCGTTGCTTATCTCAAGTTTCAAGTTCTTGTTCCCTGTCAGCATCAGATGCTTCTCCTTCCCATACCTTTCCCAAACGCCAATCGGTCACACAGAATAGTGGAGCCGAATTCGGAACTCCATCAGCATCGCCCCGTCTCACATGGATATTCGAGGCTTCCAGTGATCTATGCACAAACGAGCGTTGGGCGAAGAATGCCTCAATTTGATCTCTATGTCGGAATCAGTACATGCCGACGCCGCAGAAGGCGGCAGAACAGAAAGACGTACATGATAGCTTGCTCAACTCCTGTATGCTGGCACAGCATCATCCGACAGAGGTCGATATGTATCTGTGTCGACAGGTTCCAAAAACAGAACACCAAAGTCGTGATCTTGGGTGACGAATAGACCGAGGTGGCGCTGAATGACGGTGATGCAAGACGTTCTAACGCTTGATGAACGCGGAGCTGGTTCACGAGGCTGCCTACGTCGACACTGTTTCGAGCGACTAGTCCCAGGAACGTGGGGCGATAATGGGCATCATTTTCCAAGTTCGCGCCCAAGTTGCAAACTAGTAAGCTTCTGTCGACGCCCTTGTTGTTTTGGGGGAGAACGACAACAGCAGTGTTGAGCGCCGACGCTTCTGATGAAGCCGCCGTACCATCGACTCCGGCATGGTCAAAGTTTTGAAGATTGAGAACTCCGCCCTCCGGGAGGCTCAAATACAGGTATAACGACACCGTATTTCCACAGAAACGCATTGCTACATGCTGGGAAGTCATTACTTGGTGACGAAAATCCTCGGGGCTCTAATGGTGGCTCATCAGTTTACTTTTGACAGTTATCAGATGCAGAAACCTTACGCTAGGCCAACGCAGGGCTGGAAGCGGTCTCTGGGTCCTGGATAAGTCATCTGTCCAGCGATGTGGAACTCAATTCTCACCGAAGCTCCGTTCCTAACGTTCGTCTTAGTATCCACATGATATCCTCCGCGCCAGGGCGTGATATTAAATTCGGCGGGATTCAGCATTCGCGAGGGAAACGAAGTCTTAGTTTGGTCCATTCCTTGAGCCGTCTTTGCGAGTTGTGCACGCTGAGCACCATCGACGGTAATAAGCGATACGAGTCCAGTGTGAAGTCTCATATGATGTGGACCGCGAGGACCGGAAACGGCATTCTGGGGATCCGCTCTTATTCCCGGGATATAGTGAATATCTGAGAGGAGCAAGGATTGCGTCGCCCGATGTCGCAGCGCAATCATCTCATAGTTCCGCCATTGATGACTCCAACCGTACCCTCGATGGTGACTAGCTCTGCCCACAACTGGAACGCCAATCAGAAAATGTTATCAGCAAGGAGAAGAAACTTACGTACCTGTTGTATTATACAGCGAGCAGTCCTATAGTCAGCCTTCAAAGGACGTACAGCGTTAATGAAGGCGGTGCATGTGACATCCTTGCGCTCCGCCACTCGGGAAACGAACTCCTCAAGTATCGGGGAATCAAATCGTGCGCATCGTCCAGATACCTTCCATTTCCTTGTATCAGCATCGACACATCCACGCGAAGGACATCTGGGCCCCTTCGTGCCCCATTCGCTGCATGAGACCCATTGAAAGATCTTGGTCGATTGGCAGATTTCTCGAATAGCAATCATGACTGGAAGGGTGGCGCAGGCAATGTCCTTGAACTCCCACGCTGCCAACGGAGAGAAGTCCTGCGTGATGACCTCTTGCATGGCCTTCGCCATCTCGGGCCTGAAGTTGCTCGACGGAGCGTCAAGATACGTAGGATTCACGTATAGACAGGCGTCGGGAAGTGCTTTCGTTTGGTCCGGATCGGTTTTCCTTGAGCCACTGAAACAGGCCGCGTCCTGCCGAAGCAACTCGAGGCCAGACGCCATCCACAGACACAGCAGTCGAGAACAAGTCGGCAGCAGCTCTCTGAGGAAAGACGAACGCGCTCGTGATGGTGTCCTCGCTGTACACCTCAAAGTTCGTTCTCTTCCAGTTGTGCGCGGACGAGCGACCACGGTCGGAATAGTCGTAGACTGGCGCTGGCCAGCCCTCGGTGGGGTTCCTGGACAGCATCCCCTGACAAATGAGGGCTAGGTCATGCGTCATTCCGGGAAGAACAGACGTGCGACGCAGGAGGAGGTCTTTCCGTATATGCCGATCAAAGGTTGTCGTTCGTCGGGTGGAGTGCCGTTTCACTGGAACCGTGGTATAAAGGTTCTGCGTGGTGCCCGTTCTCGGTGGCGGTGCGGCGGGCGTTTCGGCACGAGGAGATTCTTGGTTGGTTCTGGACTGTTTCCGCTTGACAGATGCGTGAGAAGTGGTCAACAACGATTTCGAGGTCTGGATACGACCAAGCTTGGAGAAGAAGCGCCCCAGCCTCCAATTCAGGAAGCTTTCAAGTGAAGATGGATGAGGAAAGGCACAGAATTCGGGATCGACGTTCGCGTCGGGTGCGGGTTCCGACATATCTACAGCCGAGCCCATGTAACGTTAGACTCAATGGTAACGATTCCGAAATACGATTACCTGGGAAATTGAAAAGACTACAGCAGGATTTGGTGGCGAGTACTATTCGTGAGCTATACCAGACAAGGGAAGACGCACTGACGTTAAATAGGAAGCTGTCCGATGCCTCTTCTATTCCTGGAATAAGGCATACTCGAACCGACAACCACAGAAAAAGACGGTTTCTTGTTCTACATCACATCAGCTTCCCCAGCGACACTGTTGGACAGGATACCCTTCAACCTCAACTATCAAGAAACACCGTGGCGATGGCAATTCAATAATAACCGAGGTACGTGTTGACTGTTACTGTACTATTACGACCTTATCTTCACAAATTTTTAGAAAAAAAAAAATTCTGAAAGCTCGATAAGGATTTCCAGGCGATCGGCGGGGTCCGATAAGATAAAATGACCCGCCGTTACGCGTTATGCGAAGATGAGGTCGTAATAGTACAGTATACCCTTCAAGAACAAAAGCCCGAAGAATTAGTTGATATGCTGCATCATAAGACTCTAGGTTCATCTCCAGATTGCCTAGGATCAGCATCAATATCACAGCAATGTGTCACTCCATACCTATTACCGATAGACATGGCCCATAGAGCAATGTGTAGGTCCAACACAGTTAAATCGTTCCGACCGACTATTCAAGTCGCGCTCAAAAGTTCCTCGCAATCGGTACCCACAGGAGAGATCCTGAACACTGGTTGACGCACTTCAATTGACGGTCACGGTCCGGCAGCGATGGCTCCCAACAATAGCATGCATGGGAAACGTACGGAATGACCTATGACTCGCGTGTGAGTATAATACAATGAAGCTTCAAATCGGTGCTGACCTGCCAAACAAAGCTTCGTGTGGGTCCCGTCTCCCACATCGCTCAGCAGATCCCATCGTCTCATTGTTACAGATATAGTCTAGCGTTTGGCTCTGCGCGAGACAATACTCACTGTTTCGAACTCAAGGGCCATGATATAATCGGTAAGATTTGATGTCCCTCCACAACCCCAGTTCCATCCTACGCCGACACCACGTAAGAATTTGGCATATTCTGAGAGCACGGGCTTACTTTGCTGCAGGCCACAGGACGGCATGCCACCTAAATCGCGGCCAGTACCCTCGACTACTGACAGTCGAACGAAAAAAGGCAAAAGTCTTAGCAAGAGCATTGGAGATGGCATAGAAAGAGGCGTCGCAACTCTTGGTCGTGTATTTTCAGGCAAGTCAGCTAAAGACGACGATGGGGAAAAGCGTACGAAAGGGAGTCGCGATGTCCTTTCATCACCAGCGAAGGAAGTTCCTCCCAAGACTAATAGTCGGAAGGTACGCACCACATTGCTCGCAGTGCTATTCTGACACAACAGATAGGCTGTACGAACGTCATCTGGAGCAGCAACGAAGAAGAAAAGCAATGTTTTAGAAGAAGTTCCGAAGCCAGTTGTAGGTCGTAATCGCTCTACCTTGAAATAACATTTGACGCATATTGTAGATGCCGCGACGGATCCCGAGAGTGAGGCGAGTCGAGGTTACACGTGATGAGGCGAGTTCCGGTTCTGTCTCGATAGAATGTTCCTATAACAGGCTTTTAGAACGCCAGGAGGGTGGCTCAACGCCGAATGATCGTTGAGGGGTTAAATGACATCGGGAAAGGATACACAGAGCAAGACGTGCGCAACGTTCTGGCTAGTACTCGAATGTACGACGTGTTCCCGCACATGCTGGAGGGAGAGACGCGCGCCGAAGCCGAACCACTTGAGGACGACGAGGGCTTTTTAATCGACGGCATGGTCATGCCCGATGACTCACTTGAACGTGAGACAGAGAGAGCTGCTAGACGTCAAGCGCCGCCGCAGGCCGACATAGGTAATCCAACGGAGCCCGAATATTACGACGTGCAAGGGGAGGATACGTCATCTGAGGAGGAGGATGCTGCGTGGCTGACCAGCGGTTTGGGCGTAGCTGGACCTTCGAATAAGTCGAAGGCATCTCTGTTTACCAGAGATGACTCATCGATGAAGAGCGCTTTTTCGGAGGACTCGGCGAGGGCTAGCTGGCATGCGACTGCGACTGAGGCGATACCTGTGGCGGGGCCCTCGAAGACACCGAATGCCAGAGGAGTTCGCTTTGGGAAAGCAA
Organism: Hymenopellis radicata; assembly: GCA_015501595.1. Taxonomy (NCBI): domain Eukaryota; kingdom Fungi; phylum Basidiomycota; class Agaricomycetes; order Agaricales; family Physalacriaceae; genus Hymenopellis; species Hymenopellis radicata. The sequence continues at coordinate 6,335 of JADNRX010000420.1, forward strand.
ACAAATAGATCAACAGTACTGTAGTATTTCGATCAATTCGTCAGGTCTTGTGACCTGTGACCGGGTCTGACGAAATTTTCGTTTCGTCAGATTACCATATAAGGCAATAGCCGACGCGGCGGAGCTGCGTCGGGAGGCCAGCGGGGGCCCCGCCAGGGAGTTTTTCGCAAAATTTCCAGTGACCGTTGTGACATTTCGTCAATTCGAAGGTCCTTGTGACCTGTGACGAACGAATTGAACGAAATAGTACAGTACGACATGCCCATTGTGTAAAATACGTACAAGCGAGATGAAATCTTAAATCGGAAATCGAGGCGCATGGCGAATGCAGTGAAATCGTCGAGTCCTGTGAAGATTAAAGGCGGCAAATGTCGAAGGCCAGAAAAAAAGCTGCCGTCGGCCCCGGCGGCCGATCGTGTGTTGCCCAAATATGGGACCAAGCCCCTAACCTTCCTTTGCCTCCGCCATTCTTGGTCACGTATTGCTCTTTGCCTTCGCACTCGTCGCCGCGCCGCTCTATGTAATGAGAACTACTTCTGGTATCTTCATGGCGGACTCATCTGAGACTATGATTAGCCCGATTTGAGACGCCGGACTAGACTCGCACCTGTTCTCGGCGTGGCCGTTTCCGCCATTCTCTGCCTTGTTACCGACCGCACCGACGTCGAGGCTGTCGATCCTGGTGGCGGAGCTCTACGATAATGGTGAGCTCAGTCACAGACGCCAGACTGCAGACTCGTACCTGTCAGATCCTCGGCTGGTCCCTTGATTTCCTGCATGCTCTGCCTTTTCGTGGACGCGTTACTGGATCAACAGTCTCCGCCGCTTTACTCGAGGGAAAACTATCAAGGCGAAGGCGAGAAAAAAAGCCTGAGAATGACATCATGACACGGCATCTGACGGTGCCACCGTCAGCACGCCACTGTCAGCACGCCCTCGCTCAGAAACAAACTCAGCTACCTACTCTCAACAGTCTTTTTATCACGGATTAAGTGAATGGTAAGCATCAGTCGCCTACTGGGAGTGATACACATCCAGGATCGCTAGTTCTTCTAGAATGACACACCGTGACTACTAGTGTCAATTGGACGTGGAAACACCAGAGCACGCGATACTACTTTGCGGCGCATCGCGCGCGCCACAGACGGTGCGTGATGTTTTCCTGACCAGCTGTATAAGGCTCCATGGTTACTAGTAAACCAGGCTGGCCACTTGTCCCCGGCTCAATTTCTGCAGTGGGTAATCTACACGACTCGGAAACGGTGTCACTCACAGCTAAGGATGGTTATGAGGTGCTGACCCGGTTCTATGCTGCACCGGTACCATTGGTTCGTCCGATAGCTTAAACATGGTGTTGATTCTAGCTTTCTACAGGTCCTTTGTTTTACCCCCTGCTGACGGTGCGCTCGAGAGAGATAGTCTTATGGACAGTAGGTACGCGACAGGTTTCTTAATTGAAGCCTAATCGTGTCACTGTATCTAGCCGGCGTTTCTCATGGGACCGAGCCGAGTAATTTTACATTCCTTTCCTTTCCTTTGGTGCAGGACCGGGTTGAAAGGATCACTACTGTTGAATGGCGCTTCACGATCGGCAAGTTTCATGAATCCCGCCCCATGGCATTTTTTCAATGACAGATCCAATCCCCAGCCGCTTGTCTGTGTCACGTAGACATCACAGTCACTTTTCTAGTGGATACTTATCCCCGCGGCCCCGCGGACTTAACTCCCCACCCTTCCATGGCTCGTACCCAGGACGAATTAGCGGCATACCTCATTGACGTGGCGGCATCTTCGCCGTTGTCAGTATGCTCTATTATCGTGTATGTTGCCGCTGTGATAAACATGGTCATCCTGGCTGTATGGCCGGGCAATGTCTTGTCGGAAACACGCCGTCAATTAGACGAGACGAGGAACTGGCTCGAAGAACATTCGCGTCAGAGGGCTAACGGGTCTATCCATCGTATCTGCGCCTCGGGTCACTACGCCTTGGACGAGTACGTACTACTCATCTCACGTCGTTGAATTGCGCTGAGCCACTGTTCCAGAATTCACGATCGTGTTCATGACTTGGAGTCTCTTCATCACCGTACCACCGGCGTGTTCAAGTACATCAGGAAAAACCCCACTAGCAAATTCCTCCAAAAATGTTTTGTAAAAGCCCATATTCGTAGAATTAGCGCAATGTGCTTGTTTCAGTTAAAAATAGGTATAAAAAACTTGCCAATCACACTTTTTGATCCTTGTTCTGCAAAATAAGTCGGAATCCGGGAGTCTTTGTGTTAAGAAAATGGTCGCATATTTTTACACCTCATAGAGCCTCTACAGCCCTCTCTTGATCAATGAAGTTGCAGTCCGAATTGTTGAGGGGGAGCGGTAGCCAGGTCAACGTCGATAAAGCAAAAGAGGAAGTCAATCGAAATGCAAATCGTTCAAGTCCATTTCAAACTCCGGACCGGACCGATGCCCAAAACGAACCATGGCCAAACACGGTTGGACACACCTTTCCTTCACTCCATGACCTGCCAGACGCTTTCAACCACTGCGTGCGACAAGCACCTAGTTTTCTGCGTCAATGTCTTCGCGTCGCCGCTGCGCTGGCAACCTGCAACACTGGCAACCTTCAGGAAGCACATTTTTCTCCGGCAGGGACCGCAAGGTGCGTCTTTTGTCCGTCCACACCGCGCAAGTTCCAGTGTTCACTCCTTTCCAGCCCACCAACAAACTCAACGGCTCGTGGGCTGGAACACGGGTTCGTGAATCTTTTCATTTGTAGCACCAGTACGCGCCTCGCCCATCGTCTATGTACGCGGCATGGTATTGACCTCTGCTAATCAGCTCTGGCTGCGACCCGACGACGTCTGCTTGTTGGACCGCGACGAAACCGATACGGCTGCCAGGAACGCGGTACAGGCGTGAGCGAGATCGTCGCGCACTCGACCCGGACCATAGGGTTTACCTCATACCAGCAGACTGCTAGCATAACGCAGTACGTCAGACGTTCCCTACTCATCCCGTTGTCTGACTCGCGTATGCAGCCCGCTATATTCCGCCTCCAAGAGTGAAGAGGACGTTGCACATGGCGCGGACGGAAGAGAAAGAGAAAAGTCGAGGAGACGAACGACGACGACGCAGAGGCGACCGCTGAGAGCGAGCCGGAGAAGAAAAAGGTGCGTCTACCTTGCGCGTTCTGTTTTTAGGTTTTGAATGCTGCAGGCCAAGCCGTCATCCTAGGCTGCGTTTGTGAGGCCAGCATCGAAGGCTGCGTCCGTTAAGCCGGCGTCGAGGGCCGCGTCTGTGAAGCCGTCGTTCAAGGCATCCAACAAGCCTGCATCCCGCGCTGCGTCGGCCAAGCCAGCGTCCCGCGCAGCCAGCAAGAAGCCTGCGCAGCGAGCAAGAAACCATCGTCCAAGGTCCGTCCTTCATCCATATCTTCCAGTCCTGTCCATTCATGCATACACGGCCATCCGCCGCGTATGTGCCCATATATTCCATTTCGCCTTTCCTTCCTGCAGTCGCTAATTCTTTTTTCTGTTTTGTCCTCTAGGTCAGAGTCGCAGAGCCCGCTGCTGCGCCTACCCCCGTGGAGGAGACTATCGCCAAAGAGCCAGAAGAGGAGGCAGAGGCAGAGGCTGCTGCTGCCGAGGGTTAGGGCTACTCCCGTTGTGAGGCAAGGTTCACAGCTCGGTGCAGTTAGTTATTTAGCTACCTCTGTATTGCAGTAGGCTACTAGTACCTCGCTGTATCAATATGTACTTGAATATATGATGCTTTGACCACTTTCCATCTGTGTGTACCGCAATGCAAGGCCCAATAAGCTAAATAACCTCCTGCTGACCCATCCTTACTCTCACTGACCTCGACTTCCCGGAACTGAAACTAACTTTCCGCTATTAAGGGGTTAGTGAATTTTTCCTATTTCTGCTATTCAACTGAAACGACAGAATGTTGGTATTCTATAGATATCTCAGGTATTTAAAGTGTTTTAGCAGGAATTTGCCAGTGGGGCAATTCCTGATGTATGCTAGAGGTGGTTACAGCCTCTACGTAGAATCGTGCGCGTGCAGGCGTGATGCGACGGCGTTAAGACACAGCCTCGAACGACAGGTACCTGATATTCATCTCAAAAGACGTCTCTGTCGGTAGACTAATGTCCTTTAGATTAGGAAATTAGACTCACCGCCGGTCATCTGAAGAGTGCTCGCACTCGTGAATACCCGCGTATCTGACAATGTCACTCTTCGGTTCTCATGAATCTGATCTACTTGGACGTATATTTCATACCAGTACAGTCTCAGTAGTGCTGCACTTCCACGCCGTCGATACTTATTATACATGGCTTCCTTCTCGTCTTCCATCTCAACTTGAGTTGCTCCGCGCAAACGTCTACTTGTAATACCCCTCATAGTACGAATCCATGCTGTCATCCATATCCCTCATCTCAAAGCCACAACATACCTTCTTCATGCAAGTACGTATCGTTCTCCAGCGCTCGTCATCCCTATGATAGAGCCATCGCGGTGCGAAAAGCCCTGCCAATCGGCATCGCTGCCCAACATACACAGAGTCACCGTGCTGGACACCCCCGGACCGCGATTCCAGCATGTCCCAGATATGGTCGTATGCAAGATCGTCGTGGCGCAAACAGCCCCGGATCCTGAGGATGCACAGGCAGGGGAGGATCGAGAATTTTCCATCCACCACTTCCGTCATACCCAACACAAAGCTCTTGTTCAATGCACGATCTACCAGTCGGAATCTGATGACATTCGGGGTGAGGGAGAGGAAATACAGGAGTGCCTTCGTATTATCCGTGTGGGAAGACATGTCAGATTGAATGCAGAGCTTCCTGAGTGTTCGAGTGGGTACACCAAAGGTGGGGAAATGCAAGAGACGGTTCTCCGTTACTGGAAGAAAGTGGAGCTTTAAGGAAACTAGAGACCTCAACGACTCAAACCCGGGTCAGATCCGCGATCCATCACGCGAGTACCCGTGGCCCAAACTGCCGATCCGCGATCCTTATCTGATCCGACCCGCCACGGATTACGGATCAAGACGAGTCGGATCGCCGAGATCGCCGAGCGGGTCGAGTACTCGAGTAAACTCGAGTATTCCACACACCCAAATCTATTCATGCCCGACGAGTATCCCCGGGCAATGGCACGGGGACACTCAGTCGTGCATGATGCAGACTGAGGGTGGTGGAGAGAGTGGGAGTGGGAGTGAGAGTGGGAGTGGTGACAGTGGAGATGGTGGTGGTAGTGGTGGAGATGGTGGTGGTAGTGGTGGAGATGATGGTGGTGGGAGTCGTCGTCATCGTCGGCTGCACTCACCTCGTCAACGTGTCAACGCGTCATCCGTCGTCGCCCCATCCATCGTCGCCCCATCCGCGTCACTCCATCCTCGTGGTCGCCCCATCCCCATCTTCACCCCATCCCCGTCGTCGTCGCCATCCAAGAGTAGTAGTCGTCGTCGTCCAAAGTCGGCGCCGTGAAGTCGTCCACCTCTGCTGCCGTCACATAGACAGCAGCAGCGGGTCCGGCACAGAGCCAAGACCAAAATGCACACCCCAGAGGCCCCCTGACAATCGTCAGAGAGGCAGTGGCGACGACCGTCGCGCACTGGGTGGTGGTGGTGGTGGTAGGTGAGAGAGAGGATAGAGATCGAGTCATCGATCAGGCGCTTACGCGTTCACTCGGGACTCGGCCCGAAGCGCCGGATCGCGAGAAATACTCGCGCACGTCTGTTCTGGGCGACGCATGGGCCCGTTTGACTTGGAAAAATTTTGTAAATTAAGTTTAAATATATACCTAAATATTCACGAGTCAACACGAGTACTCGCGACGAGTACTCGTGCCTCCAGAGCCTGATCCGCGATCCATTACTGATCTGACCCGTCACGGGTCTATGGATCATACGGATCGGATCTCCGAGATGCCCGAGCGGATCGAGTACGGATATATCCGCGTGATCCGCTGACTCGTTGAGGTCTCTAAGGAAACAAGGTGAGGAGCATCCAGGTGCTCGAAAACTTCCTGCAGTGCGCCCGGCTTGGCAGTTTCCCCTTCATGAATCGCCAACTCGTAGAGATTCGGGAGATAAAGGTCATTAACCAGGTCTCCCAGAGTCTCATCAATAGTCATCGCCAGAAACATAAGCATCGCCATCTGAGATAGCTGAAGCGCACGATTTTCATCAAAGGGCCCATGGAAATGCGCCACTGTCATTTGGTCCAAAGGAAGCGAAGAAAGTTGGAAGAGGGGGCTGTTTGGGATGCTCAATACAACCTTGTGGAGGTGCGGGGCGGACGACAAGATAGCCGCGTTGGTATCATTCCCGGACGCGACGTACTGGGCAATGAAAACCTCCCTGAGAAGCGGAAGATCGTGTCCGGAGAAGCATCGAAGCGCAGAAGAGGGCATGTCAACAAGTAACCGCTCCCAGTACTTCATACTCTCCTGCAGGACGGGGAGTGCCGGATGACTGTGAAGGTCGCTCGTGTCACTAATAAGATCGATGGACAGTGGTAGCTGTCGACGGCGCTCCATCCACAAGGACACTTTCTCTGCACACTGTTGTGCTGCGATAGCACGTCCTGCGTGGAGTGTCACTACCAGACACGACCATAAGTTCGGAGAGTCCAGTACCTGGGCGCGCCAACGCCGACAGACTTGGGATAGGGTCCATGGAGGTAGAAGGGAATTTAGAGAGTCCTCAATTTCTGCCATGCTCGGAGAGTCATCCCATGATGGAAGGCAGTGCTGAAAGATCTCACCGAGGATCTCTGCCGGAAGGGAGTGGAAGGGGTGTAATAATGTGTCTGTCCGTACATGTAGCAAGTCTGGTGATTCTTTGCGTGGAGCAGACATATCGATGTCATAGAGGGGCGAGTTATGACAAAAAAGCTCCTCAATGCGCGTAGTCTGCTCCGGAGAAGAAAAGCATGGTGGGGTAGATGTCATGGTATGCTGCAAGTCGTCAAGTTACAGAATGTCATATGAGCGCGTCAAGGAATCGCTCTTGAGCCAGTTCGATGCGTACCGTCAAAGAGGCTAGGGATGTCCAGCGTGCCGACAATAGTGGTAAGTGAACAAAGAGAACGATCGTCGATCACGAGAGGCGAAATTGAAACGACCACGTGACGTGGTTCGTTCCCAAAGGGCGGACGGCCAAGACTGTAAATGACTTACTAATACTGTATACCTCTAGAATTTGACGCATAACTAGACTCTTGGTAGAATACCGTCGCTTGGACAACGTAGGATAGAATTCAACATGAAGTCCAATCAGCCTGGTTGGTTAGAATAAATATCGCGCCCGGCTAACAAACTCTATAACTAGATATAGACATTGACAACACGGGAGGCATTTTGTACGCCTTGTCTAAGTCTCCCAACACGAATGCCCTGTAGGATTTCCGCCGCTACAGACGAAATAGAGATATCAAGATCATTATCATGCTTCAGCCGTCGCAGCAGGGGAAATGTGATAGATGCAAGCGTCATTGGAAAATTGACATCTACCTTGACGTGGCTCAGAGCAGCCATCACATTACGGGACTCGTCCGCGCCCCTCCGTTCCCAAATGAAGTCATGGAAATCATAGTTCACGAAGGACGCCGAGTCGCCGTCCTCATCGTTTGATATGTTGTCAATCAAGACGGAGAACGAGCGGAGATATGGTAACATAGGATCTTCATTTCTACGAATGAGAAGATGGCTGATGACGCTATTTATGCCTGCATCGAAAGCTGTATAGAGAGAGGAAGTCCAATGAAGATACTTGAGCTCGAGTGTCGAGAGATGAGGGGAAAGACGGAGGACGTTAAAGAGCAGCTCGGAACTTGCCACCTTAAAATCCAAGATCGAGAGAGTCTGCAGTCGGCATTCAGTGCGGTTCAGGAAGCTTTGAACAGCCACGAGTGCACGATCACACTCGAAAGCGAACGGCTCATGGTACGAACGACGGTCATCATATGATATTGCACAATGTAGCGCTTGAAGGCCCGGAGTGTCGATGTGGTCGAGAATGCGGGAGTCAGAGAAGTGTAATGAGAGTAGAAAGTTCAAGTTATGGCGAACTTTGATCATCGGTGCATTAAAGCATTGCTTGTTATCGGTGACAATGTGAAGCTCTGTGAGATTCCGACAACCTTGCGGACGGTGAAGGTCAAGGTAGTCCAAGCAGTCGAATGAACTCGGTGCGATATGTGAATAGCGTTGGGTGGCCCGGTAATCGCGAAAATCCGTCAACTGGTGCAGAGGAAGCGCAATGCTACATCGGGTCTGCTCGAGTGTGACGGACGTTAAGCGAGGAGCGCGTTCGAATGCGTTATGGGTTTCCAGCTGTCCGTCAAAATCATCCCGGATATCGCCTCCTGCTCGTCATAATCATTGCCCATTCGCAATACCAATCGTTCTAGTCGCCCCAAATGCTCATGCACAACACGAAGAGCATGCAAGACCTGGATTGAACAGTGGATAGAAAGATACTGCCACCGCCCCGACACGGCCGTGAGCTCGTCTAACCAAGATACACATGTATCCGACAGCGTCCACATTGATTCGCACATCTCCAGGCGAAGGCACAGCGGAAGCGTGCCACTGAGGGAGATGGCGCGCTTCAGGAGATTAACGGAATTCGCAAGCCTCCCACAATCCTTCACATCAATCGAGATGTGCGTCCATAAAGACGGATCCGAGAGCACGACCTGCCGCCATCGAGAGCAGACCCGAGCGAGGACCCAAGGACCTTGCCTGATACAGAGGATGCTCGTGGATGTAAGGCCAAACCAGTAGAAGATCCGCGCCAGGACCTCCGGCGGGAAGTGATGGAAGACCGATCGTCGCATCAGGTAGCCCTTGATGTCGCGCTGTAGACAAGATCTATGGGCATGGATTGTCAAAAGAGTGGCTTGGAGGCGGGAGATTTCAGCGTCTACGGCTGAGAGGTTGGCGATTGCAGGTGTTATGATATCCTCGGTGAACTTTGTGGCGTCGTCGGCAGATAGGGGGTCATTCGTATCGAAATATCGCGGGTAAGCGGCTTGAAAGTCGGTTGGGAATAGAATAGAGACCATAAATGACAAGGATGTCGTTTCATGATGCATAGGGGACATATGGAGTCGAATTCAAAGAGGCAAGTGCGGCCTGTCAGAATTGAAAATGAGCCTGCCCTCTTTACAGAAACAGACAGGGGCTTACCGTGCTTGACTGAGCGGAAAGCTTGGGCAGGTTTGAGAGTGTCCAAGAATACGCCTAAAACAAGCAAGACCGCCGAAGAATTTTAGAACGGCGCTTGCTTTTATAGCCGTTATTGTGGGGCGCGTCGCTCCATATGATAGAATGATTCATACATTCGCCGTGATGGCGGACTCGTGTACAGCCAAGGCCTACATTTCAGCGGTAATGGAGAAGCTGTCCTGAATGAAGAACTGAAATTCTGGGGCCTGTTTCACAGGCGCGATGAAAACTTGTAACAAACCGCGGATGAAAGCCTACCCAAAGGATAGAGAGACTCCAGAAGGACTTGCCTGGTATCATGTCCGTTAACTGTAACTTGCAATGCCGGCAGAGCAGACGGCAAGAGAGCTAGGTCAAAGGACGTGATGATGGTTCAAAGAAAGACGCTGATGGCCACGTGCTCAATTTTCATGAAACGATGAACGAGGGCCGCGTCAAATGATCTCAAATCTGCGCCTGTCTATGTCGACCATATTTCCAACGAAAGTGTACAGTAATACTCTAACTTGGACGCCTAAGACGTTGTTGTTGGGAGCTAAATACATAAGAACACCGTATGTATCCGGCAGGAGACGTATGATACGTTAATACGTGTAACAACTTATGCAAAGGAGTTTTGAGGATCGTACACGCCTCCAAATTGCCCCATGTCCTCTACCCCCGTCTTCAACGCGGCGTGATCCCAAGTTCCTACCCTCCTGATTGTACGCAGGCCCATTGGCAGCTGAAACAACAATGGGACGCGCTCAGACCCATCAAAGCTGTCGCGAGCAAGTACCTCTGCCATTACTGGTTCTTTCGAGTCGAGTGGGTGTAATATAGTGCTCGGTGGGCAGATTGTTAGGTCGACGTGGCGTACAAGATTGCGGTCCTGAAGTCTGTGGGCGTACATGATATCATGCAAAACATAGTTCATGAATAACACATCCCGCGAGTTGATGCTTGGTGTATGTTAGCTATGCACTACGCATCACATGAGTCTTGGAGACCTACTGTCAAGCTTTTCGTGGTAAGTATGGCATTTTTTCGCGATGGCGATGCTGCCAGTCTGACCTTTGGCATAGTTGCGAGCAATAGAATGTGACACGACAGCCGGAGCAGGTGTGGAGTGGGTATCCCCGTCTGGTATTCAAGTTTGGACACTGGGAGTTGTGGTTAGTGCAAAAGTCGAAGTCAAAATAGGCAAGGACGCACTTCACATGAATCACAAATAGTTGGTCGGTTTCGTTCGAATACTGTAGACTTTCATTCAATTCGTCGGGCCATGTGACCTGTGACCGGTCTGACGAAATTATGGTTTCGATGAATTACCATATATGGTAATTCCCGCCGTGGCGGAGGTGCGTCGGGAGGCTGGCGGGGCCCCGCCGATGATTTTTTTGGGATTTTCGCTGTGACCACTGTGACTTTTCGTCGATTTCGGATCCTCTGTGACCCGTGACCGACGAATTGAATTAAAGTGTACAGTACCTCAGAAAGCCTAGCTAGGTCTCTGAGTTGCTTGTCGTAGACTTCCAACGCCGGAGCACTCAATGCCTCTGAAGTGAGCAACGACCTCATTTGTCGTCTCGCGCGCATGGCAGACTTGAAGACAGAGTAATAAACCAGGTACGGAGCCGTACACGCCAGGAAGTTGCCAAGGGTGCGAAGAGATTCCACGTACGTGTCTCGCCCCGCAATAGCTGAGTACTGAAAGCAGAGGTACTGTATTCGAGCCACATTCAACACCGCACCATGGTCGTACGCCTGTTGAACAATCGGTGCTCCGCAGATTTGAATTAATCGGGAGAGTTGCTGGTAGCCGATAAAGACGCAGTCGTAACCGACGATGAAGAGATCGCATTTGGTACGACCAAGCACATCTGCAGACTTGACCATCCTATGGTACAGACTGGCCCGCGATGCCGTGGACATCATCTCGCATGTCCAGCGTACGAACCCTTTCCGGAGGAGGTGGATGGCGACACGTTCGTCCGGGAGAAAGATGTACATACCACGATACGACGTTCCGAGCAGGAAAGCGGGGTCCCTGAACTCTTGCTTTGTGAGCCTTGCCGCTTTGAGGCGGCTAATGGCATCGATGGTACACGATACGAATAGAGTGACAAATCTTTCCGGCTCGGCTAGGAGGGCGTCGTAAAGCTCTCGCGCATATGGAGGAAGAGAGTCGGGGTGGGCCTCCCCATGAATAACAAAACCAACCGCGCTGAAGCAATGTTCAAGGACTTTCGGGCGTGGAGTGGGTGTCAAAGAAGAAGTGGGGAACAGCAAGGGTGTAAGGACACAAGTAAGGAAGAAGGTCTTTCCCGTGCTTCGTAGTCCCTCGGGAACACGGAATGCCATGAGTTCATGGTCTTCCAGGGTACCAAGATGCACGCTTGCCAAAGTTGTGTAAACGAACTTGGCCAAGAGTTCCGAAATGTTGGCTTCAAACTCGGCGTCGCGGCCGGGGATGATGATGTCGTTGATAAAATGGGTTGTGCAAGTAACGATGTATGGCCTTATGCGGAGGATCAGAGCAGCCTTGTCGGCAGCGGACGGAAGTCCCGCATCTGAGGACAAACGCCCGGACGCGATGATGCCTATGGCCTCAAAGACTGCCACGGCAGTGTTCACTGGATCATCGGGATTGTCTGATGGTGTAGATTCCACCCAGGACGCCGTGGAACGGCTCACTCGCAGTAGAATGCCAGAGAATTGACGCCATGCGATCCGATTCCGAGGGGCGCGTCGTGCTAAATCTAAGAAGGCAGAAGTAGAGAGCCCAATGGACGACATCCCTGCTTATCTTAAGTGGGGATCCTCCAGGACTTTATTCCCATAGAAGCGAGACTCACTGTGCGCTTTAGACGCCTGATGGTCAGAAACTGAAAGGAATGTGATTACATAATCGGACCTATTGCGAACACCCGGCCATTTCGGCATGGCAGGTAGCAGCCTGGTAAACCTCATATTCTTGTGGTCATTGATATGACGGTTCTATTGGCCTAGGACACACTCAGTACAAGCGTGTTAAACTCTAGTGTCCGCAGGCATCGCTCAACATCTCATGATCGCGTCTTTTTTTCCGGCGTCTCTCTTTCCTTGACCACATCTGAGTCAAGGATCATTTTCGACACTCCTTCGTAAAACTACAGAACTACAGTACAAGTAAGAACACAAGAAATTACAGATCAAACAGCGCCATTTATCTACGGACAGTCATTATCAGACACAAACCATCTCCCGAATATCCCATTACGCCCCTACAGAATCTCGTAAGTAACATTTTCTCATTCAGATCTTAAAACAGCGAGAATCACGTACCGTTTCAATACAAATATCCGGATGGTCGTAGTGCGCAAAGTTGAAGTGCGATGGCGTAGAATAGCACATATCCTCCCAGTTATCCCAAGGCGGCTGATGATTCTCAAGCTTTGCCTCGAAGATGCGCTTGTGGTAGCCGTGACACTCCTGTACGGAACAAGATTACGATCTCGGAATACGAGGCTCAGGAAAACAAACCTTCTTGACAGGCTGATCCCAGTACGTCCTACATGTCGGCTCATTCGTGTGTGTGATCCACTCTGCGATGATCTTGCCCTGGATATGGACCAATCAGTCCGAGATCGTCGATGGAAATGGAAAGAAGCGCACCTCATCGCGTACGCATCGCCTCGGATGGTCGTAGGTCTCTCCTCGGATGGTTATCTCGGTCTCCATGCACCATTCCAGCTCATCTACATCAGGTTGAACGGGGATGTTGGCGAGCTCGGCGGTATATCTCCTAGACTCGAAGGAGAGACAGCGATGGTCGGGCTTGAGATCGAGCCAGACAAGCCGAGAGTGCTTTCTATGCTCCTCATCCCGCCGCATAGCGTCCTGTTTAAGCCACAGATCGATGTAGAGATAGATACAGGCGATCGCGGAGAAGATCAGGAGAAAGATCCAAAGGCAGATTTGGAAACCGTTCTTCTTTTTACGGGGGACGGCTTTGCTGACTAGTGGTAGCAGCTCATCACTGCTGTTGAACATGAGGACGTCGTTCGTGTCATGATGAAGGGGCACAGACCTGCAAATACTAGACGGGTACGATGGCGGAGGAGAAGCAGTTCCGTAGCCTGAATTGCTGGATGGCGTGTCAGCGGCATACCAGAAAAGCAAGAATTGGACTACGCCGCGCGGCATTGGTGGGAGAGAGGAGGGCTCTGCGTGAGAGACTGACGAGCGGCTTATCACGCCTTCTGCCGGGTCCCACGTTACGTACGTGAATGGGGGTTAGTACGGTCCTGGATCCTAAGACTAGGCGAAGATCTCCACCGAATATGCATGCAATGTCTTCTAGATGCCGTCCACAACCCGACCGAAAAGCCTCACCTCCATCGCGACTCCTACTTACAAACCAGTCAAGTTCCTAGCGAACATCATCCCAGATTTGCTTGTTCTCCCACCTCCCGCTCCGTTGACATTGACTTTTGCGACATAGCACACACAATGTTTTACCTCCAAGGAAGAGACACTTTTACTTCGTCTCCCAGACGCTTCCGTCGACAGGATGCGTACGCTATAAGAAAACCAATCAGAAGGGGAAACTGAAGACGAGTGGTCGACTCACGCCGTCACTCAGCTCCACCCGAATTAGAGCTTCCAAAACGCCCTGTGAAACCCGAATCATTATCAGTCACCAGTCTGGTACTATAAGAGAAAACTGCGATCACTTTTCCCGTCCATTTCTCGGTCTCCTGGACCTGCGCTGGAGTAATGAAATCTTGAGACGTGCGAGAAGCAAAAATCATCTGTGCTGCTGCGGCACGTATGACGGTCCCAGGTGCAGCGAGAGCTCTCTGAGTCGGTGCGTGCTCACCCATGACTGGACCAGTTGCGAGCGGCGCAGAGTTGACGGCAATACGTCCTGCCGACCAACAAGCAGCCAAGTGGTAGAGATGATGAGTTTCCATCTGTCACATTGTGAGCTTAGGCTGCGAAAGTGCGGGGAAAGGAGCGCGGTAGTTACCTCCAAGGTCGCCACATCTTCGGTGGAGTCGATAATTTGTTGGATGAGGGTCTGATTGCAATCTGGGAAGGATGTCTGGCGTCCTTGGGATGCGTAGAAACTGTCTGCGGATGCATTTACTATCCCTGCAACGATCTTTGTGGTGCATCCTTCGGGTTTGGCGTCGTTGAGAGCGGATTTAACGACGTCGTGGAATGTGGGGTCAGCGAATACCTGTGACAACGGATCAGTGTGGACTTAGAGAGCCAATGGAGAAGATACGACTTACCGGCTTGGATATCCAGTAAGGCTTTTCACTTGAATCGGATGCAGGTGGATTGACGAAGTTATAATCAACATTTCGCGTCACGGCAATACATGCCTTAGGTACAACGACCGTTCCAACGGGGACGTCTATGAGGCCGCCACAAGAGCCCAGCCTACGTCACAGTCAGTAGCACGTTTACCTCCGTCTATGATACGGTCGACATTACCGAATGATAAGCATATCGCCTATGAGGCATTCCCGGACCTCACGGACGAAGAAGTCCATATTAGGCGTCCCCATCCCAATACTACAGATGGACACGGGAACGCCCTTGTATCTTCCCGTTATGGTCAGGAAGCCGCGCTCAGATGACAATTGGAACGGTTTTGGGGTGACATCTAGATGGGAAGCGATGGTGACTGCGCGAGACGGTGACCCGACAGTGATCTAACGAGCAAAGTAAACGTCCCAACGACCTTGTCATAAACGAGAATCCTTTCTTACCAGTCTGTTGGTGACCTCACCAGGACGCAAGCCCAGATGATAGACACGCAAATCCGCAGTCCGGGGGAAATCTGCGAAGAGGGGTAAGGTATGGTGTGGATGTGTGTTATAAGTACTTGCTAGCATCAGTGAGGATGTCCTTCATTTTGTCTTCGATCGAACAATTGAATGCGAGGTGAAGGGAAGAAGGGAAGACGCGAATCAGGCGATGCCGGGTCGCGTGAACGTGCCTCGATGCCATGTGCCCGCCGATTACTGCCTGAAGTTGTATCTCGTCCCGCAGAATACTGACAGCGACTACCAGTAGGACCCTAACCGCGGGGATTCTAATAACAGAGGAAGATCCGGACAACTGGAGCTTCGTACGTCCGTATCATCGCTGTGCTTTTTGAAGCCGGAGTGGATTGATTCTGACTGTGGCCCCACCTTCTCTGCAGGCGATTATACACGCGATATCTTCGTTCTCTTCTAAAGCAGACGGGTATGTGAATCGACCATCAACAAGACTTTGAAGTCGCGTCCTCAAAAGTAGAGTATGAGTATGAATGACCACGGTTGGTATTCGTATGCCCCTTTCGCTAGTCGATTTAGCCATATTTAGGGTGGCATGTGCTACGAGAAGGACCACGATCCTCTCAGTGATTGGACATACCTTGCTCCTGGAGATGTGGACGTTCGGAAAATACACTGCGCTAGAATTCGCTATGCTGTAACATACTTAGTAGCACATCCACCGTTACTATTGTACTGATTCTGCAGATATCTGGCTCCCGCTCTACGAAGTAATATCTGAATCTACTTCGCCACATCCTGGAACAATGCGTGATACTTGTCTGGTAAGCCTGCCCCTCCTTCCACGAGTTCGTAAACCTTCAACTCGTGATCCTTACACACCAAACTAACCCTTCCACGCGTATTCTGCACAGGTAATAAGCGATTCCGAATATCCGTCATGGCGCCGCAGAGCTGCCTTAAATTCGGCTGCATATTCTGACGAACATAATCCAACTCTCCCATGGTCTTCCTCGTGAGCAATGTGAAGTTTCCATTTGTGTGGGTGCCGACATAGACTGTCGGCGTCTGCGCGAAGAACATCTGTTCGTAGCGCTTCCGCCAGACCCCCGCGACGCCCCGCTTTTTGGAAGAGATTTCGATAATTGACGAGTCCGGTACGACTGCACCTCCGTGCACGATGTTAACCTCCGCGCTTTCCGAAGACGGGGAGGCGCCATCGTCGGTGTGGATGGAAGTTTGCTCTCCGTCTAGAATACATCCATCAACCTCGAAGCGCACGACGAGCTTGATACCACCCATGTTCTGCGAGGAAGGGAAATTGGTAAGGTTACAAACTGGTGAAGAGCGAGACGTACGTATGTGACAATCCGATGATTTCCTTCAGCACTACCTTCGCACCCCGGCGCGAGCTCAGTCAAGCGTTCGACCAAGCCAACGCCATAGCTGTCCCTGTTCGCCGCCATCCTCGTCCTCTCCTCCCATCGACTGCACAGGATCGTGCGACCAATGATCTCACAGTCGATCCGGAATCCTTCTTTCACTCCTTTAATCCAGCCAAGAAGCTTGCGTAGACTGTTACGATCCATGACGTAGTCGACAGTCGTCCAGTCGAAAGAAGACGGGACTACGAGCAAGACGGGGAGAAGGGGAGCGGCGGGAAAACGATGTCCGTTATGATCTACGATTTGGAATCCTTTATCGTTCTCAACGGTAAACGGGAATTGAGCCTGCGATTGGCGCCAGATACGCGGAGATCCTTCGAAATTGATAGATGACACAACGAGAATCGTTAAGTGCACATACCTGGAACGATGATAGTTGGCTGCTCGCTTTCCTTACAGTTGTAGGATCCTGCGAATGCGAAATTGCTGATACCGATTTCATCCCCGGAGGTCTCCTTCAACGGGAGCGGTATGGTGGCTAGCGCATCCCGAGCCAAACCGACGAGCATATCCCGTTTCAAAGGGTTTTGCATTCTGGGGGGAGACTGTCGGAGTATGGGAGATAGCACGATGCGTTCAGCGGTCATGAAGAGGTGGGCGCCTATCATAGATTAAATTAAGCTGACATTCCCACTCGAAAGACGAGCGAGTTCGGACCTCGTAGACAGGCTATCAAGCCGTCAGTGCGCGCTAATTTGCGTGGACGGCAATATCGCTGGTCCGGCGGTTGAGACAAGAAACATTGGAAGAAAATCTTGACGATATTTGACTTACAAGTCGGTGAGATGAGTACGGCATAACAGATACCGAAGCGAACATGTAGTGTCAATCTGGTGGTATAGAACGAGGGAGTGATAGCAGCACCGTCGGATTTTGCATCAAGAGAAGTTGGGACTTCAGCAGAGACCAAGTACAAGGACGCTGCGTACTGGGATAGTCGCCTCATGCTTTATGATACGCCTTGTGTGTGAAATGAAAGGCACGGTTAGGGAGGACACGCGATAGTATGATTGAAAAGACTGTCATCCCGATTGGTCATCCCGCCGATCGCTTTCGGGCCGGTTGGTGCTAATCAACTCTTTCTGAATCTGAATCTTTTCCTGGTCGTTGAGCTTAATCAAGTCTCGAACCTCAGGCCTCAGCTCCTATAATCCTTCCTCTTCAGCCACTGACACGACGAAATGCTAGACGCATCGCCTTCGTTGTCTTTGTGTGATGGTATCACTCCTTCGTGCTGGGCTGCTGGGTCGTTGGTTCATCCGACGGAGTGTGTACACTGATTCTCTTGGGGTTCACAAGAACCAGGGTAGTGGTACTTTGGAAGCGCACCGGCATTATGAAGACGACTACTACTACTATTGCGGTCTAAAGGTGGCTTCGAAGCATCATTCGAGTCGTCAGATGAGCTGCTGACATAGCACTGCCGCTTGTTATCTTCATACCATCGCGTGCGTCTCCTCCCTGTCCGCTGTTATCCCTCCTTCCGTCCAATACAGCTCATCGCGGTACCCAGTTTCCGAATTTCGTTGTTGTCTTTCAATCTGGGCCCATTCCGCCTGTCACAGTGAAGCTGTCGTTGCGCACGTCACCTTTACCTGCGTTACTCGACTATCTCGTTTCTTGGTCCAGGTTTTTATCTGTAAGCTCTTAACGTGTCTTGGGCAATGCAGTCGCGCTTACTAGGCCGCCCTTTTACAGATCACTGTTCCGTGCTGTGATCGCATTGGCCTTATCTTTCCTCCATCTCAAAGTGCGTTATGATTTCCTCGGTAACTCCTGTCACTAACATAAATGACCAGTCCCATTTGAAGCCACAATGCCAGATTCTTCCCATCCTTCCGTGCACTCATGCCCTGGATGCGCGTTCCTATCTCGACAGCCCGCCGAGCGCGAGAGTCGTGCCAACCCACTCCGCATCACCGCCCTCCTACGCTGCAATGATCCCCCCCTCGACACAGAGCTGTCTGAGTTCCAACTCTTCCGGGCACAGTCTCCCGCGATCCTGACCGATCTCGATGCAAAGATCACGCAGGCGCACGATATGCTGCAGCGCTTTATACGGGCGCGAGAGCACGCGGAGTCTCACCTGCATGACACGAAGTACTTGTACATCCCATCAGACGCATCCCACCGAAATCCTCTCTAAAATATTCCTCCACTGTCTTCCCGAATGGATGGAGAGCGTGACTGAATACGATAGTATGCATCCCAGTCATCCTCCATGGACCCTCTCCCAAGTGTGCGGAAGATGGAGACGTCTTTCCCTCTCTCTTCCCGAGCTATGGTCTCGATTTAACCTTGACCTATGGCTGCATAAAAACCGCATCACTCCGCAGCGTTGTGTTTATAAGACATCCTTGTATATGGGCGAGCTGGAAATTATCCCTTGTCGCTATACTTAGCGTCGAGTTCTACAAACCGTCTTTCCTTGCATCCCGTCCTTCCGGTCCTTCAAGCTAGCAGCTCTCGCTGGCAGAACCTCCGGTTTAGCATGTACATGGCTGACCTGACTTCGTTTGAGGGCCATGTCTTCCCTTTACTCGAAGCTATTATTGTGGGGCATTTGCATGGTGCAGGAAGGGTGGATACCTTTCAATCAGCGCCAAATCTCAGGTTTTTCTCCTCGAATCCTGACACCCAGGCGCTTAAATTCATGACTGTGCCTTACGCCAACATAACATGCGGGGTATTCACTGACAGTCTTTCGCCGCAATCTGTCACTCATTTGCGAAAGATGACCCGACTTGAAAGGTTGTTTTTAGAGCTGGAGTCTCCGCAGCGTTCAGAGGTTGAAAGAACTAATATCGTCCTGCCTCGCCTTGTTCTCCTGCATGTATCAGAACGTTCTGGCGTGGGGCCTGGTCGCTTGGCTTCTTTCCTTGAGCAAGTGAAGACTCCGACTCTTTCCTCGCTTGGGTTGAGCTTTACCAGTACAGCCATGCTGTTTCCCGAGTTTAATCCTGCCATAGAATCTCTGACCACGCTCACTGTTTACGGCGACATGGGATGTCATCGGAACAATACCCGTCATCTCTTGCGATTCCTGTCTCGCGTTCCCACTGTCACTTCTCTAGAGGTTGTCGACAAGTCCATTACGTCGGAATTTGTGGTCGGCTTGACTGTCGCATCGAATAGACAATCCCTCCTACCTCTCCTTCGTTCTCTTGATATATCTGGGTGTGATTATCACTCAAAGATGATGCCGCTGAAGTACTTTTGGGCCATGTTCGAGTCGCGGTTGCCCAGAGCACAGGGCACACCGACTTCCGGTGCGGTCTTGAAAGAGATCAGCGTACCACAGTGGTTGTACGATCGTGACGACGACCGTTGGAGAGCCATACGCAGGGTTTTCGAATCTAAAATATGAGTTGGGGATAAAGCGGGAGGAATGTTAAAGGAACGTCAGAACAGTTTCAAACGTATGCGCACTTGATATGATACTACTTAGTCTGCACGCTAAACGAGCAGTGAACGCGTCTGTATTATGCTTTCTGTAACAATAGTCGTACCATCATTAACAGACGTCTCCGAAACCTGCAATCGTCATCCTCTTAGTATGCAAAAGAACGCGGTGTACTTGGTAGGGATGATGCTCTCGTTCTTTGATCCTGAAGAGGACGATTCTAGAGTGGGAAAAGCTGGTCGATAGCTAGCGCCGTGAGTATGAGTCTTGGAAGTTGACGCGAGGTGACATCCACGTGCCTTGAACCCAACTTTAGGGTTGACCAGAACCACCATCAACATGCCGCAGTGTCGCTCGTCGCGCTCCCAAGCGGCTGTCGCGCCTGACTCTGCGACGCTAAAGGGAAAACGAGCTGCAGAGGTCGTCGACGTCGTCACCTTTCCGAAAAGGAGAACCTCGCGCCCAGAAACAAATCCCGCAAGGCAGCGGTACATCTCGCTCGTCACGGGGATCGCTGCAGGAGGTGGCTGAGGGAGACGAGGAGAAGGACTCTCTGCTTGTGAACAAGTCACGGCCGTCGTTGATGAGATATGGGAGATCCCCAAGCCGGCTGCGACGCGCATACCGCGTATTTCTACACGCTTTTGGGGGAGCCTGCAGACGACATGCCAATCCGCCGCCACTCGCGGTTCGCGCTCGTCGAAGCCATCCGTCACCAGCAGCTCGCGCATGGACCAGGATGTACCCATGGAGGCCGGCGATCAGCCGTAGTAGGACGAGGAGCTGGCAAGAGGAAGATGTTAAACCGGCTAAGCGTACAGACGACGAACGAGAGGCCCATTCCATAAGGTACGTGCTTTCCTATTTCCATGTTAATATGCCCTCACGAGCTGTACAGTCATCGGCGGGCCTAACGGCGCTGGACGGTCCAATACCATCCATGCACTCCTCTTCATTTTTGGTTTCCGCGCCCCTCCAAGCTCTTCGAGCTCATCCACCATGCGACCAAGTATCCGATGTAGCCTCGAGGTCCATTTCTGTGAGATCATTGACTTGGTACGTGTCGTCGTTGACCCCTTCCACTACATATATGAATTGGTTTAAAGGAGGGTCCGGACGAAATCGAAGTCGTTCCGGGTAGTCAGCTCGTCGTGACGAGCATTGCATTCAAGCACAACACGAGCAAGTACCCAACAAGATGCAAGTAGCTCCCAAGGATGTACGCGAGCTTCTACTTTCACGCGGTATCGACTTGGACCACCATTGTTTCCTTATTCTGCAGGTAAGCCCTGCATAATTTCGAATGACCGTCCGCTCATACCATCTTTAGAGTGAACTCCGATCGATTGCTGACATTATTGCTTCGCCTCCCTCAAAGCATGGGCAAGCGTGTATCGAACATCTGCGCCGGACGAATGTTGGGCGCGTTAATTATGCTCTTGACAAGGTTAAGGCGACTTCCTAGCAGATGGCGAGGAAGCCGCAACCTCCGGACGTCCCACATCATTCGATCTCCTCGCGCCCATGTTGCGGCTTTCTATTAGGCTGACTACGGGAGACTACGCGAGTTCGCGTGTGCGTTGTACAAGGCCGTCGGGGAGACGCTTGTGGCAAAGGACACGGACCAAGCTACGCGGATCGCGTATGTAGGACCACAGCGCTGATGGGTGGTGACACTGCAGGGGCAGATGATCGAGGCGAACGAGACCATGGGTGGTGGAGGCAAAGCCGCGTCAGGAGGGATGAGCTCCCAGTTCACGGCTGATGCTATTGCGCCGAATGTCTTGAGGAACTACGAGGAACCGGCGCAGCAGGAGAACATGGACGCACAGACACGTCGGGATCGTTGGTCACATCTGGGCCACAGATCAGCTTGGAGGTGGAGATGTTGAAGATGGAGATGGAGAAGTGTATCGCGTATGCTGAGATTGCAGTACGTGTCTTCAGGCCGCTATATATCTTTCTGATCCGTTTGTTAGATCCCAGAACAAGCCTGATGCTGGCGACCTTGCTCGTGTCGAGAAGCTCAACGTCGATATCAAGCAGTGGGAGTCGGAGCTGGAGTTGCTCAAGGTAAGCTGTCTGTCGTTGCCTTATTTCGTAATTCTGATGAATACCGGAAGATTGCTTAGAAAAGTAGGGGCAGCCGAATTTCTCTCTCATGTGGATCTCGTTACGGCACAGCGGGATGCCCAGAAGGGCAAGTATGAGGCGTTGAGGAAGACGAGGCTTGACGCCTTTATGACGGGGTTCAATACATCATTTTCAGCGTTTATGCCGTCAAAGAAGAGCTGGAAGAATATTTCCGATTTGTGGGGAGGGAGAAGACGCTTATTTCGATTGCGCTGGTGTTCGCTCTTCATGTGTACAAGGTATGCAAGGTCCATGGCGCGTAAGTAGGAAGAATCGCTTATTTGATTCCAGCCCACGCCGCTATACTTCATGGACGAAATTGACGCTGCACTTGACTTCCGGAACGTGTCTATCGTGACGATTTACATCAAGAATAGGACCAAGAACGCGCAGTTCATTATCATTTCTGTGCGGTACGTTCCCTGTTCTTTAATTCGGATTACGCTGAACGTCTCGACAGGAATAACATGTTCGAGCTGTCGAATGGGCTTATCGGAATATATAAGACGCCAATGCCACGCATAGTGAGTCAAGTCTACCCTTCTTGTTCGGGGTGATGCTGATGTGGGGTTGTAGGTATCTCGATTGCTAACCACGTGGGGCAGGTTGGTGTTTTGCAGCTTCAGCAAGGGTTGGCTTCGTAGTATTTGGGTTTATGTATTGTATAGCATGATATTTTCATTCGTATGACGTCTAATGTGTGCTTATTCTTGGTGCGCCTACTACGTACTTACATTTCGGAGTGCGAGATATGTAAGCCGGCCCTAGGATCGACGTCCAACCTAATGTGGCGCACTAATATCTTCGAGAGACCTATGATCAGCAAAAATCAATGACCGTTTATAAAAGTGTACTTTATTCTCCTGTTATTGACCTAGGAACGTAAGTCTAGGTCTTCGAACCTGTTCAAAATGCTAATTTAATTCCAAAGAGTAACCGTAGGAATACACCTCAAGTAGTGGTGGTACATCGCCAGCGATATGTGTGTGTGCGTAGGGCGGTGAGGACGACGGTTGAGTGCGAAAGTGAAAACATGAATGCTGTGGCCAAACTTTCCTATTGCGGTTGAATGATATGGTACAGTACCTAAACCGATGATTGATGAGCAATAGATACTCTCATGCCCGCTTTGGTGAAGGACCTAAACATGTCTCTCTGCTCTGCCTCTGTAACGCACACCTCGCAGTTACCCTGCCTTATAACCAATAGATCCACCTCTTCTAAAATCGCGACCCCACTTTGCCTTGCAAATGTTCCCGAACGAGATCGGACCATGTATGTCGCGGCGGTGAAGAATAGCAGGGTCCGAACTGCAATCCTGAGGCGCTTCAATGACGGAAGAGGACGAGCCAGCCCGTCTTCAGTCTCCCTGGACAGGAAGGCCACGACGAGGGGCGAGACTGAGTGCTGGTACCTCAGACGGCGGGACGGACTAGTCCTGCCGGGGGTCCCTACGTGTCGTGTGTCATCGCCAGGGCGATTGAGTTGTAGGTCGACAAGGTCCTGCTGAGACGAAAGGATCTCCGTAATTCTGTCATCGATGACATAGTCGCGAATAATAAGCTGGTTCAATCGACACCCCGACCGACGAATGAAGGCATTGTTACAAGGCAAAGGCCATACATGAGCTTCGCCGTCAGCGGCTGCGGTCACATCCAGACTTTGGAGAGCGGGGAATGTGATGTGGTTGAAGAGCGCAATGTTGTCTGCCGTAGTGGAGGAAGAAACGAGGAAGGAGGAAAGAAGGGGATGGGTGACGACGCCGAATCGATAGTGACCGACAACTCCCGGGGGCTCTGCGACACGACAAACATTAAGGGAGCGAAGCAGTGGCGCGCCACTCAAGACATCCAGCAGACTTCCAAGCGCTATGCTGCCGCACCTGAGGTCCAGGCTTTGTAGGCGATGACCCACGTTGGAACCGTCAACAATGCAGTGACTACTATTTCCAGGAACCCCGATTTCCAGGATCTCAACATCGGGCATGCTCGAGAGAAGCTTTCTCCCGAATGACTCGTCGTTCAGGTGTAGCCTGGCAGAACGAATGCGCTTCGCTGTTGGCAGTTCACTGCCATCGATGAACGCTGTCCATACGGGCATAGTCGACCTTTGTATGGAGGAAATGTCGAGGGAAATGCTATGTGCGCGCGACAACACCTTCAGGAAGGTCTGCGCCAATGCGATGACATGCCCGAATCGGTGGCATGAGATCCGAGGTAGAAGAGGAGGCGGAGCGAAAGCGCCTTTGTTTGCCGGATACGCCTTTGGAGTGCGCGCTGATATTCAGTACGCTCCTGCCAGGATCCCGATCTCCCGGAGTGCGCCGCTATAATGGGGATGGTGGTCCATAGTAGCGGATCAGCTAGAGCGACTGTGTGCCACCGACGGCAGACTAGGAGAATGGTCCTGTGGGCATTCTGAGCGACGACGATGTCCGTGAAGGCGTCGGCGGAGGCTGGGCATTGACAGAGGCCAAGATAGAACAAGAAAATCTGGCTGAGGACCTCTGCTGGGAAGGAGTGAATGGTGGTGACAAAGCTGACGGGTGGCACGACTCGGATGATATCCATGAGAGGATTGGCGTACGCTCGGGAGGGTACCATTAATGACAATGCCTTATATGTGAGGACGCGATAGACAATGTGGTTTCATGAAATCCTTCACCTCAATAAATTGAACGTTGTGATAGAACAAAGGAAAAAGAAAATGGTGTTTGTCTACTCTCTTTGGTCATGTGACTTGGCTGAACACCAATGGGGTGCTTACAGACTGCCTCAAGGATACCTGAGATGGCTATCACAGAATAGGTTCTACGAAAAGGTCTCATTCCTGCAGGCCAGCACATGTTGACCGTACGGACGTTAGCCTCATGTCGCAAGGCGTGGTCCGTCTTTGCGCGCTCCGCTTGATGTGAGTCGTTCACTTTAAGCCCTGGATGGAAACGGGATACGCGTGCGAATGCTCTCTAGGCTGCCAATCGAACCTACACCTCCGATGGATCTTCCCGAGAGTAAGGTCACAGTAATAAATACGTCTGCTCATTCTGGTGTCGCGGATAAACAGCAGTTCCTAGCTATATATCTGAAAGATATTATCAGGGGACATCGAGTCTCGACATACCAGGCCTCGAAACCTTCATGCAGCCCAGCCACCCAGACCAAAATATGTCGGCAGTTCCTCCCACACCTTATTATATCCTTTTCTCTCCTCCACTTTCCAATTGACCAGGCACGTATTACAACGCTGCATTTCTATCCTCCAACCCGTATGATCGGGCCACACAGAGCATTCATGCAATTGCGGTCCCATAAATATGAACGGCGCACGGTGCCCATTCGCTAGAATGGCGCGAAGAGTCCGCGTCCTTGAAAGTTGACACGCGGTGTTGCCACAATATCGATCCGGCGGGTCGTAGCAAACGTAGCGCCATGCAGTCTTGAAGACGGCATCGACAAGACAAGCGCGACCGACCGAGACGGCGAGCTTGATGTCGGAGGACACATCAGGATGCGCGAGTAAATGAATAGGATCAATGGTAGCGGCGTGATAGAACGCGATTGGGAGGATCTCTGGAATGTTGCTTTCCTGCCCCATCTGGATAGCAAGGAGGCTGTGATCGACTTTGTTCTCGGCGGGAATCAATGGAGACAAGGGAAGTAGTTTTGCGCGTTCGCGCGGATAGATCATCATAAGATGTTTTATGATGCCTTGACGAAGCTGGTCGCAGAGGTACTTTGTGGACAGTCGGAGCATTCCCGAAAGTTGCTTGAAGGGAGTGGGCTCGCCCACCGTGAAGTACCTGTCTGAGATGTAAGTGTCGTCTTCGAGTATATAGCAACATGGACGCACCACGGAGTATAAATGAAGTGGAGAAAGCAGGAGATATCTTCGCTAGAATCCGCCAGCGGCAATTGTTGCAGAGAGTGGTCTGCAGCATCAGCAGCGGACGGCTGAGCCTGCTCAACCATGTCCTTGAAGTACTGGCTATGCATCGCCAAAACGACGAGATGTACCCGAAAAGCTTTCTTGTCCTCACTGATCAGTATGATGCTTCCGTCGGAAAACCAGAATTTATCGTCCTGAATCGTGTAAGCGGGCCCTCATCAGGTTCGTCGGTGCGTTGCCGTTTGGACGAGCGAGGTATAGCTTGGTTGGAGGACGCCATGATGGCGGAAAGGAAGAGCAGGCGATCATATCGATCACATGATAGGTAAGCGCAGTATTATTTGATAACTGGAAGAGTTTACTTTGAGGACTGAGCTTGAGCTTGAGGCGTCATTTCATCTCGGAGGGTTCGGTTTACCAGCATGGAGCCATACGCCTAGCCAGAAGTACAAGAACGACTCCATGTCCGGGATAAGTATCCGCACAGTGATAACACCGTCAATACTTGCAATTTCTCGAATTTAAGCAAAATATTGAGACTCGTGTTTACCATCCAAAGAGGTTGGGAGGATTTAACAGCAGTAGTGGGAAGAGTAAAACAGCTGTCCCAATAAGGCATGACACCGATCCTCTCCGGCCCGGCGCTTCTTTCTTCCTTCCATCCACTTTACAGGTCTTGCCCGAAGACCATCGACTGCGCCGAACTCAACTGTCGAGGCGCTTACAGGACGACTCGCCTGAGGATAGGTCGTCGACGGCGGCAGATTGCTTTCTGTGCTAGCGCGTGCTACCGGTAAGTACAGCTCCCAGTGTTAGGACAGTTACGTTGACTATGTCCAATAAAGGCGTAGTCGACGACGATGAGACACCTTTATGGCGGCGGCGGCTAGCCTATGATAGAAATCCAAAGGTGCGCCCTCTTCCGCAACATGACCCTATGCTTACTACCGTCTGCAGTCCGCGCGATAATAAGCGTTAAACGTCTCTCAGAAAACAGACGACATACCGTCGCGCACGGCCACTGCGCAGAATGTGTGGCTTCATCCAGCAGCAAGGCCCTGATTCGCCGTCCTCGCAGGCCGTCTTGGCTAAATGTATATCGAGGATAATCTCACCCCGGGCTTGGGCAGTTCAGACATTCACAAGATTAGCAGATCTATGCAGGTATGTCCCATGTACTTATTTATCTCACCACTGATCATTGTTTTACAGCCGTCAGTCGCGAAGAATGACTGACATTCAATGATGAGCCTTTGGGTGGATATTGTTCGTTTGTCGCAACGAGTCCTATGAAGGGATGCTCTCTATATGCGCTCCATCCGTACGGCAATTTAATCTTTCACTAGAAGACGCTTAGCCGTAAACATAGGAGTCCATGATGTGGTCCTCCCGAAAGGCGTCTGGTATTTCAGTCCTTACTTCCGATGGCATTCTGGATCTCGAAACGATTAAGCAAGCCGAACTGTCCGGAAAGTCGTTGGTGGCTAACAATTATCTGCATCATGAGGTTAGACGTCGATTTTCTACTATCAGGTAGATGGGGCGCAAAGTATTATATTATTTTGCCCTACGTATCCATCTCCTAATAAAGTTCCTGTTGGCATAGGCTTCATACAAAACTCGCCGCTGTCTGTCATCAGTAGCTCGCCTGTCCGATATATCTGTTGTTCGTCCTTCGAAGATTGTTTTCTCACTTTAGAATTGTTCAGGTGTCGATATCCTCTCGCGATAACTGCAGGAAATCGCGAGAACCATCCCAAGACTTACCGCGAAGCCCCCTTGACGCGGTCGCTGTTGACGGTAGTGGACAGCCGCCTAAATGCACGTGTCTGAGCGCGACCTCCAACGGCTGCGATGACTACAGCGCGATGGTGAGTGCCCTCAATATCACTGACCTCGTTAAATTGAGAAGGAACCGAACCTTAAAGGAGGACGTATCCTAGTCGTCTATAGCTGCTGGCGGAGATAGTGTTTTAACATGAAGGTGTGCTTCTTTATCATAAAATGAACGTAGTCTCACCATTGCTTGTGTCTCAGCTTTCGGCCTGCAGTGTAGGAATATGTGCCAAGCTGCTGGAGTACCCGTGTAATTTGTCGAATTTACGCAGTCCGACGTTCTGAAGGCGCGAAACGATGTGCGTCTTGCGGTGCTCTGTCCCCCTCTAGCCGTCGATGCCTGGATCAAGGCAACCGAGTTGTATTGCGGAGATTCGATTTTATTGCAGTCCGTGTGTCATTATGCCCTATGGCATCCGAACGTGGACGATTTGATCATAGCTTTTTTTGACGCTCATCCTGGGAGTGTAAAGTGTATTGTTGTGCAGTTGGTGGATATGCTTGGGGCATTGTTCGAGTTGACGTCGCACGAGCTATTCGGTAATGTGATGTGTACCTTCCGCATGGTGTTTCTAACTGTTACTATCATTTGAACTACGACGATAACCAGACCGTGAACAAGTGAAGTGGTACGTACGTTCCAGCGTTCATATATACGGGAGTCCCGAGCGACCAGCCACATGTGGGGGACTACTGTAGCGTTTCGACCATAACTTCACAGCCTGTGACCCGTTATGGTCTGAAGTTACAGCAAACAGCTTTACAGACCCTTAAATTGCCTTATTTGGACAGTCCCGCCTATGGCGGGACCTGAAATTTCCTTATTTAGAGGCTCGTGCCTGGCCAAAGTGGTTCGTGACCTGTTATGGTGTATATATAGCTTCACTTCAAAGACCCCCGTGACCGGTTATGTGAATTTGCGGTCGAAACGCTACAGTAGCCAGTGGCAATGGCAGAGTGCGCCGTGTTACTCCACGTCTGGGCGCCAGCGCCGAAGGATACAAATACAAGGGTTTGAGAGAAGAGATAGGAAGGGTAGAGGAGACTAATGGGAACTTTTGGAGCAAGAAGTGAAACGATGGTGCGTAGTTATCATATATGGACCTTGCCACTGCTTAATGAATGTAGAACGGAGGAATGTCGATTGATAGGAAATTGTTCCGGAAATGAATTCGCTCTGGTTCAGACAACGTGCGCAACGTAGACACCATTGTCCACGCGAAAGCCAAGCAACATGTAACCCGAACGACCTCCGTTGCGCTGGTGCCACTTTTGGACAACTTTGCTTGCCATGCGGAGAGTGATGGCGTGGCCATGAGCATGCACGGTCTTGGATGCGCCGTCCGGGCATCGAATGACTATATCCCTGTTGTCGATGATCTCGGCCATCTCTGGAAGAGATAGCCTCAAGTCGACGCCGCCGTTCGCGATCTGGATCAATGGCTGGGGAGCGCGCACTGCCAGGGAGATCGTCAGCATCTGAAAACACGTCTTTGATTGGCCTACCTGTAGCTGGATCCGTTGGCGCCTGCTGCGCCATGTATGCGCTTCCGCCGGACGTCAGAGGTACAGCTCTAGCGTATTCGCTGTAGAAGTTGCTGGTGGTCGGTTGCGCCAACTGGTTACCTCTAAGTAGAGGCGGGGGTCTCTGGATCATGGGGTCGGCGGACACGTCGTACGCCACACCTTGTTGAGGAAGACCGTTGTGGGTTCTAGGCGGGTATACAGCCCTTCCGAGAGCGTCATCTGTATGTTATCAAATAGACATCTCGCATCAATCCCTAATTAATGTCTTAGGAGGACGGGACATACTGTAGACTTTCAATCAATTCGTCGGTCCATGTGACCTGTGACCGCTCTGACGAAATTTTCGTTTCGTCGACTTACCATATATGGTAATTGCCGCCGCGGCGGAGCTGCGGCGGGAGGCTGGCGGGGGCCCCGCCAGGGACTTTTTCGTGATTTTCGCTGTGACTACTGTGACTTTTCGTCGATTTCGGATCCTCTGTGACCCGTGACCGACGAATTGATTTAAAGTCTACAGTACAGTGTGGCGTAACGTGAGGGTACTCCAAGAGATTGTTTCGGCGACGCGGGGCATGCGCGTGCTGGATGTAGTCTGTGCATCGTACTCGCGCCTCAGCCAAGATTACTGATCGTGATTTGTAGTTATACGCACAATTATCCGACGTCTGAATCGGACCTGTGTACCCGAGCGTGAGGCCAGGATACTGAGTGGCTTCTGGCCAAGTATAGAGGTCAGCGAGAGGGAGGCGATAGTAGACTGGAGACGAACCGTTGGGCGTGCGTGGTGCCTGGGAAGGGTACATTGCTTGAGCAGTGTTGATACGGGCTCTGGGATGAACGAGGGCTTTGGGGGCAAGAGAGAGTGTGGCGTGCGGAGGTACGGAGTGTGATGATGGGCGGGGCGGCGAACAGCTTCACGCTAGGATGGAGTTGTTCGACTACTGTAGAGTTTCATTCAATTCGTCGGTCACGGGTCACAAGGGACCCGAAATCGACGAATTGTCACACCAGTCACAGGTCCCGCGGAAATCTGACAAATCTGGCCAGCAAATTTCACCAAAAATGGCTCTAAAGTCGGCCAAATTGGGGGTATTATGACGAAAATTTTTTGCATGTCACGGCACCTGCGGCGCCGCGACGAATTCAAATTTTCGTCAGGCCGGTCACAGGTCACACGGCCTGATGAATTGAATGAAACTGTACAGTACGAGCCTTTCTGCGGTTGTGGGACGCGTCGTTGACAAATATGAGCGCTTCTCTGTTTATACAGTCGGTATGGGGAGGGAGAAAAGGCGATGGCTCTGGGGGGTCAGGTAAGATGAGAGCTTTTAAGTTGCTCCGTTACGCCACCTGCTTACCCATTCCTTGTTGTCCATATGGTGAGTGAACTGATATGCAGTGGTAAAGGGAATCACTTGACAACGCATTTCATCTCGACGTTTGACTCATGGAGAGGTCCGACTCGCGGAAACAGGGTTGTGGTAATAAGGTAAGTAAATACAGGACTCTGTAGAGCGAGATGACCTTGGTCCATGTCGTCAGAATGACCAGAAATCCATGGGGGAGGAGCAAGGATGTGCTCGTTTTGGTAGGTTGCAGCATGGTATGCGCGGCTAGTGCCGACAGACCTGCGCGAGGTAGAACGCAGATAGCCGATGGGGAGTAGAGTGGCGGCTAGTAGCCAGATATAGCCTCGTCCTTGATTGGTTCAACTTCCTAGTCCTTTGGGGAACTGCAGGACTGGCTTTTCTGACAAACTTCGAGTACAACTTACTGTACACTTTAATTCAATTCGTCGGTCACGGGTCACAGAGGATCCGAAATCGACGAAAAGTCACAAGGGTCACAGCGAAAATTGAGAAAAAGTCCCCGGCGGGGCCCCCGCCAGCCTCCCGCCGCAGCTCCGCCGCGGCGGCAATTACCATATATGGTAAGTCGACGAAACGAAAATTTCGTCAGAGCGGTCACAGGTCACATGGACCGACGAATTGATTGAAAGTCTACAGTAGATGAGTCAGGCGGTCGATGGACGAGTCGGTTACCAGCCGTGGCGTGCGCTGAACGCTTCGGACGAGAGACCAACCGTGTCATGCCTCGCGAATAACCGACAACGGAGCAAGGTTGCCTCTGACGTTGCGTGATTGATGTTGGCACGGCAGAGCGACGGCTTTGAACGCTAGCAAAGTGTGGAAGTTTTGATGACGACCTGTCAAACGCGCAGACTCGGAGCTGCCGCTACAGGGATCTTCACTTAGAGGATCGGAGGGAAACGTGACAGTGCGAATAAGACAAGGATCTGCGGCCTTTTCGGTGTCTACCCAAGGACGTGGCGCATGTGATGCAAGTTTCGTAGTACTGTACCGTTTCGACCGTAAGTTCGCGGCATGTGACGCGTTATGCCGCGAACTTACAGGAATTAGGTTCGTTTCCAGGCACAAGGCCCGGAATTACTATATTTGGATGCTCCCGCCTGTGGCGGGAGCGAAAATTTCCTTTTTGGGCCTTAGGCACGCTCAAAAACAGGTCCGTGATGCGTTATCTTTTCGTCTAAGTTCAGTTCCCGTGCCCGCGTGATGCGTTATGCGAACATGCGGTCGAAACGGTACAGTACTGATACAAATCCGGAGGTCGGCCCACTATGACTGAGGACAACGCGACGGTATAGATGGGAACGCGAGCATGTATGGAAAGCGATCGTCATGAGCATAACCTCAGCCTGCGCGCCTGGGCGATTCGGTCTTCGAGACGGGGCATCATCATTTCCAGAGACTGACAGTCTGCAACTTTGCGATCTCCGGGTCATCGTCGTGTTGGAGATAAGTACAAATAATGTGCCACGCAATTTGGGGAAGATGGAGTCAACTACTTAGTATGGGATAGAGAATGCTGCTGAAAGTTTCTGTTAATACTGTACACTTTAATTCAATTCGTCGGTCACGGGTCACAGAGGATCCGAAATCGACGAAAAGTCACAAGGGTCACAGCGAAAATTGAGAAAAAGTCCCCGGCGGGGCCCCCGCCAGCCTCCCGCCGCAGCTCCGCCGCGGCGGCAATTACCATATATGGTAAGTCGACGAAACGAAAATTTCGTCAGAGCGGTCACAGGTCACATGGACCGACGAATTGATTGAAAGTCTACAGTAGGTGAACACGTTACACTGGTCGAAAGCAATGGTCATACTGTCCTATTTCGACCGTAAGTTCACGTCACAGGTCACAAGGCCTGTGAATTTCCTTATCGGACACCGGAAAACGCCTCCGATCACTTATCGGGCGTGGGAAGGTCAAAAAATTCAAAATTTTGTGAACTTACGGTCGAAATACTACAGTACTTACTCACTTCACAGGAAGGTTTAAAATTGTACCATCGTGTGACAAAAATCTGCAGGCTGGTGACTAAGCGAGCGCCGTATCTTGTTCTCAAAATGTATGTCCCTTCGCCTTGGCATCAGTAAGTACGAGGCTGTATGGTTGGTATGATACCATGCCGACCATACCAACCATACAGCCATGATTGTGTATGGTGCCAAAAATGACCTGCATACCGCCATACATGCAGTTGCAGCTGACCATACCGTACCATACAGCCTTACCATACAATCACCATACAGCCTCAGATTGCCATACTACTCAATTTTGTCGCGCTCATTCGGTTCGCACTGGTAGACAGGATAAAAATTACATCATATTCATTAACTACAATGATAACTCTAACAAAGATATGTAAGTAAATGGATGAGATATGCCTCATCGATGCGAGCGACTCAGGCAATCCTCCCGAGCCATCTTCGGCGCCACCACAGGTACTTAATGTCGTCTTCGGCATGGTCGAAGCGCAACCGTCTCCTCGTCGTGGACACCGAGCTATGAAGTTTATGAGTACCGCGCGGTAATGAGACATGCTGAACTCACCTGCAGTATATCTATTATAAGCGAAGTGGGCGGGGTGGGCCGTGCATCTAGGCGTCTATGCTCACTGCCGCGCTCGTATGTGTTAAGCCTAGTAGTGGGTTTATTATTGTAGTTATAGGGAATAAAGTGAGACTCACGGGTATGATCATGGTAGCTGCTCTAGCTGTCGTGCCTTCTGTTCTCGATGGCCTGCTCGCCGTCCTCGTCGTCACGCTCGGCGTCCTCGTGCTCGCTGGTCTTGCAGCCGTACGTGTC
This sequence comes from Hymenopellis radicata, assembly GCA_015501595.1. Classification (NCBI taxonomy): domain Eukaryota; kingdom Fungi; phylum Basidiomycota; class Agaricomycetes; order Agaricales; family Physalacriaceae; genus Hymenopellis; species Hymenopellis radicata. Next base: position 39,726 of record JADNRX010000420.1, read on the forward strand.
GGGCCCGTCGTCGTGCTTGCTGTCCTACTTGTTGGTGTCATCGTCGTGCTCGTTGGTCTGATTTGCGGTCTGATTTATGCTCTCCTCAACGTCGTGCTTGGTTGTCGTGTTGTCGTGCTTGTCGGCCACGTCATCGTGCTCGTGCTTGCTGTGTTCGTCGATGCTGAGGGAGCGGCAGCGTGCGGGCTCGCCTTTTAGAGGATAATCTGGTAACACACCATGAGATTCGTGGAGACTGTTTCGCTCAATAGATTTGAGCACGTTGGGTTCGAGGTAGCGATGAAAGTTCTCAATTTGCGGTGGAGGCGGATCAGGAAGGGCGTCAGTGAGAGGAGGCAAAAGAAACAGCAACATACCATCACACCGAACTCGTCCACCTGTCCAACATTAGCCTATTGATATCAATATCACCTGGTATAGCGACGCAACCCAGGGCTACAGACCGTCCTCGACCGCACGGGCGTGCTCGTCGACCGAAGCGACGCAGCCAAGTTCCACGACGCCACGCCTCCCCCGCCCCGCATCGTCAATCCTGTATATCGGATGGTCCTGGTCTATGGCCCGGCCACAAAGCCGGCCTCGTTACCTCGTCCGTCGCCGGCGTCATCGCCATTAGGGCATTTGTAGCGTCGCCTGGCCACGTCCTCATCCGTGGTCTGCTCAGCGCGTAGTTGGTGGATCTGGCAGCGGTCCGCTGTGTTAGATCATAGTCAGCGGAGTCCTAATGCCTGGCAGTAGCAGGCGTCGTCTCCGCAAGCGAGCCGGTTACTCGGGTGACTGCGAGGCCAGTGGGAGCAAGTGTTTGTGAGAGAGAGAAAGCAAGTTGGACTTATCATTGTCAAACATCGAAACCGAACATGCACGTGGTCGATTGCGTGCTCACGCACAGACCATGCGTCTCGGACCGGTGCGTTGCCGGATCCTTCAGCGCGCTCACTTCGACTCGGGAGTTAAAGCATGCAGACAAACCAACCACTCTCGCATAGGACTCCTTATACTATGCTCTCTGTATCTCTTCAAAAAATTTCCCAGACATATGTATGGTGAATGTGCCAATGTATGGTTACATGGATGTCTGGCACGGTATGGCATGTATGCCACCATGTCTCGCCATACGCCATGCTGGGCCATACATTGCCATACGGATAGGAATTTACTGATGGGTGAATTCTGTTATCGATGGCCGTAGCCGCGTCATCGTTTCACGGCCCTTAAGATGAAGTTCCCGAGCCGGCCTTCACCAAAATGGATTAATATCAAAGGCTGATCTCTAACCCAGAGTTCCTCAATGGGCAGGAGCCGGTAAACAGTTAGAGCCATGATGTCTGGAAAGGAGAAACGCGCGACGTGACATCCACCTGTGACTCCAACGTGACGGGTGATCCCAATTTTAGGGTTTTGGGAGACAAGCATGAGCAATTCATTTCCGCGTGAACAGATATTACAAGAATTGAACATGTCGCCAGATTCAAATGGGGAGTGGGATTGAACGATGAGGAAGTGTCCACGGGTATGTACTAGGACGCCAGCGTAAGACGTGCGGGATGTGAGAAATCGCCAGTGTTCCCCCATGTTCGAGCGAATTAGAACTGTGTTCCAAGCAGATATGGTACGGCTGAGAATGGCGAGCAACACAAGTAGTCGATGGAAGATCTTTCCGCATAACTATCTCAGGCTCCAGCTATGGACTCCTTGTCCACGAGGCGATAGCGTCTGTCTGCTATGGACTTCCCAGGCGATGAGCCGCGAAATGACATCCCAAATTGACAAGAAATCCGAGGCGAAAGAGCTAACCGGGGTGATGCATGTGACCGTTGAACCGGTTGACCAGAAACCGTCATCAACATGCCGCCGCGCCGCTCGTCGCGCTCCCGAGCCTCTGTCGTGCCCGACTTTGCGACTATCAAATGAAAACGGGCCGTAGCGGTCGCCGAAGGAAGCAGAGGAGGAAGACTCGGCCCCTGTGAAGGAGTCGCGGCCGTGGCGGAGGACGATGATGCAGAAGATCCCCAAGCCGGTCGCAAAGCGCATACCGCCTCATGCTACACGCTCGCGGAACTTGTAGACGACAAGCTGCGTCGACGCATCCCGCGTGGCGCCAGTACCAATCCCCGCCTAGCCGAGCATGGACCCCAACGAAGAGGACGTGAAATCTGCCAAGCAACGCGAAGGATCTAAACCTCCATCACGCAGTTATGCTGGACGTCAGGAGATTGGTCCATTCCATAAGGTACGTTCTTTCCTCTTGCCATCGTAATATGCTCTAACGAGCTGTATAGTCGTTTTCGTCCATCGCCGGGCCTAACGGTTCTGGAAAATTCAATATACCATCGATGCCCTCCTCTTCGTCTTTGGTTTCCGCGACAACTAGATGCGCCAAGCGAAGATGTCCGAGCTCATCAACTGCTGGGCAAAATATCCTGCCTTGCAGCAATGCAGCCCCGAGGTCCATTTCTGTGAGATCATTGATTTTGGTACGCGTCGTCGTTGACCACTTCCACTATACTGACTAATTGTTTTCTTCAGATGGATCTCGAAGCCGTTCCGGGTAGTCAGCTCGTCGCGATGAGGACTACGTTCAAGGACAACACGAGCAAGTAAGACGCAAGTAGCTCAAAAAGGCTCCCTACTCTCACGCGATATCGACTTGGACCACAATCGTTTCCTTATTCTGCAGGTAAGCCCTACAGAATTTGGAGAAGTTGAAGATGGAGATTGATGCTGAGATTGCAGTACGTGTATTCAGGCGGGAACGGGGACATGGGTGGTGGAGGCAAAGCCGCGTTGGGAGGGATGAGCCCCCAGTTCAGGGCGGATGCTATGGCGCCGAATGTATTGAGGAACTACGAGCAACGAGAAGGCTGAACGTACGCTACAGGCGGCGCAGTAGGAGAACATGGACGTAGAGACACGTCGGGATTAGTTGGTCGCATCTGGGCCACAGCTAAGCTTGGAGGTGGAGAAGTTGAAGATGGAGATTGAGAAGTGTATCGCGGATGCTGAGATTGCAGTACGTGTATTCAGGCGGCTCTATATCTTTCTGATCCGTTTGTAAAGATCTCGGAACAAGCCAGATGCTGGCGACCTTGCTCGTGTCGAGAAGCTCAACGTCTATATTAAGTAGTGGGAGTCGGAGCTGGAGTTGCTTAAGGTAAGCGGTCCGTCGTTGTCTTGTTTCGTAATTCTGATGAATGTCGGAAGATCGCTTGGAGAAGAAGGGGGCAGCCGAATTTCTCTCTCAAGGCGGAGTGGAAGAAGGAGGCAGGGTTTACATGCGCAGAAGGGCAAGTATGAGGCGTTGAGGAAGACGACGCTTGACGAGTTTCAGCGTTTATGCCGTTGAAGAAGAGCTGGAAGAATATTTCCGATTTGTCGGGAGGGAGAAGACGCTTAGTTCGATTGCGCTGGTGTTCGCTCTTCATGTGTACAAGGTATGCAAGTTCCATGTGGTGTAAGTAGGAATAATCGCTTATTCGATTTCAGCCCACGCTGCTGTACTTCATGGACGAAATTGATGCTGCAATCGATTGCTCTTATAAACCCGAAGGGAGGCGAGAACGAAGACGGTTTGGACATTGTCGGTACCGCCTCGCTTAAACAGCCCATCGACCAGGCGCTGGCCGCGGTCGAGGAAGTATGGGAGATGCGCGCCGGCTTGTTGAGAGGGGTGCGCTCGAGGAGAAGAAGGAGGTTGACGCGTGGTACAAGATAAGCCCCCGAATGCACCAAGGCGCAGTCAAAGTTGGAAATCTACGAATCGTTCCAAACATTGGCAAGTCTGTCTCATATTTATTCGTAATTGGTGATTAACAAGTTGCTTAGGTCGCAGCGCAGACAGCGCTCCGAGAGGAGGAGAGGCACAAGGAGAATATGGCGCACATAGAGGAGGTCAAAGCCAATTACAAGATAAGGCAGAATTACGCGGTACGGATTTCTCTCTGATTCGTGCTTGTCGTTGACAGACCTTTCCAGGATGTTCGCGATGTTGCCGCGAAGATTAACCAGCGGCACACCGAGCACCGTAAGCACGCAAAGAGCAAGGTGAAGAAGTTGGGCAGAAGACTGTTACCGATGTAAGCCTATCTCTTACAACCTTCATCTTACTAATGAAAATACTTTTTATAGATGAAGCCACTTTGGGGGTTCGTTCTCGAGCTGTCCTAGACAAGCGGCCAAAGACCCAAGTCTTCCACGACCAGATCACCGTGAAGCAGCCAGAGCTCGCGCCGCGGAAAGCCGGGATTGACGGCAAGCGGTCGGAGATCGAGGTCGCCACCAGCCAGAGGGATGGTTCAGCAAGGAGGCTGAGAGCGTTGCTGCGGCTTTACAAGCAAGCGGAGGAGAACTTGCAGGAACTCAAGTCGGATTAACAAGTCAAGGTAATTCATCCCAAATAATGTTGATCACTGTTTAGATTCATCAATCTTCGAAAGGCTCAGTGAGAGGAATGCAATTGTACCTCGCGTTGGAATTGGAGGCTGCTAGGGCGCATGCTGCTGTAAGCGTTTGTATGCTGTTACATGATTATCTAGCTAACTAACCTCATTAGCTACCCAACCGAATCTCGCTCAACGTCGGGCCTCGGTAGGCTCAACGCGTCAAACCGTCACACAGGCAAGAGCATCTCAGGCCGAAGGAAAGAACCCAAACGCCGCACTGCAGGCGTCGACCAACCTGGCGAGTGAGGGAAAAGTTCAAGGATTCCGTATTAGCTTCGCGCTGTTCGTCTCGATATAGTCTAATATAGGGTCGTCTTGGGTAAGCCTTGGAAAGATCGCGGACGACAAGGATGATGTCGCCGTCACCGCTGCCTCAACCATCTGTTAATTAAGCGTGCATCGAGCATCTGCGCCGGACGAAGGTTCGAGCGACTGCGCAGCAGATCACGAAGAAGCCGCAACCTGAGGATGTCCCACGTTTGTTCGATCTCAAAGAACCCAAGTTCGGATGTGCGTTCCACAAGGCCGTGGGAAGACGTTTGTCACAAAGGATATGGACGCTGATCGTGTATAGAGGTCCTATCACCATCGGGTACATTACAGTGCAGATGATCGAGGCCAATGGTGTTGCGGAAGCCAAGCTGCGTCGGAAGGGATGAGCTCCAAGTTCACGGCTGACGCTGTAGCCCGAAATGTGCGCTACAGGCGGCGCAGCGGGAGAACGCGGGGCGCAGACACGTCGGGATCAATTGGTCGCATCTGGGCCACAGATAAGCTTGGAGGTGGATAAGTTGAATATCGAGAATGAGAATGAAGCGTAATGCGG